>JARBWK010000004.1:50505554-50516212 GCA_030556195.1 Anolis apletophallus | reverse complement strand
CTTGCTATTGATTTTAGTTGTTTCTATGTATTTTGTCTGTACTGTAATTTGTCCCTTGTAAGCCACCTCGAGTCCTCCTGGGGAGATGATGGTGGAGTATATTGTTGTTGCTGTTGTTATTCTTTTCCCCTTTCTAATCAAATTGTGAGCTGCCTTGCATCCAACTTGTAGGAGAAAGGCAGGCTATATAAAACAGACTTTAATTGGAAAGTTGTACGTTTGGACAAACCTGTGGCTGAAGTTGTAAAGCACCTCCAAACAAAAATCTTTAGGAAATGAAAATAATAGTACAGGGTTTGAAACCTCCTACTATCTGCTGTCTCTAGTACTGTTGATTCCCTGTTTTCTTGACTTCTGAGATGAGTAGTAGGAAGTTTGCCAGTTCTGTTATTTGGCCTCTTTCATTTTTCTTCTTCTTTAATTGTATGATATATTCATTGGGTGGCTCACTGCCTGGGAGATAATTGCTCCACACAAGAGTTGCCCTTGTCTTGGACGCGTCCTTTCACATTGGGATCGGACAAAGGGCAGACGCTCTTGTTATTATGAGACAAGAAGACCTCTTTTGTTGGCATTGCCCCAAGGCCCAGAAGGGGCACACTGAACATACAGCTTTTTACCAGATTAATGGGGATTTGAAAAGGGATACTGTTTGCTCATCCATTTTCTTCCAAGAATTTCACCACAATGTTCCAAAGCAGGAGAAGGCAACATGAAGTCCATGGGCTGCAGCCATCCTTGATCTTGTTTGCTTACATGACTGGTGCCCATGGGCAAATGTGTGGTTGTCAAAAACTCCTACGCTTGGTTCAGGGCTGCTTCCTAGAAATAAGTGACCACTTGCTTCCTCCTCATTTTCCTATTCTCAACAGCTCTTCTTTGGATGATTAAAATGTGTTGGCAAGCTATGCTCTTTGTTGCTGCAGATCTCTGTAATTATGGTTAAAAAAATAGAAAAATGAAGTTTCTATTGTCCCAGATTATTTTTTGGCAATGCACAGCACCATTGTATTATCACCCACTAGTGAGTTTGTTTTTAATTCCAAATCAGAACAATATGTTCCTTTTGGTTTTCTTTTTCTTCTTTTCTAAGGGAGACTTCATAGTGTTATGGTACATCAGTGAAACAGCAGGGGTTTTTTTTTACTTCAGGGAAGAAAATAATTGCCTTTTGTATCCAAGGATCACCTTAGATGCTGTTATTAACTGCCATCAAATCAATGATGACCCATCAAAATAAGAGAGATTCAACTAATTGTCATCAACAGCATTGCTCACACTTCGTCTTCATTGAAAAAAGTTTTACTTTTTTTTCACAATTGTATTACAAATGTTACATCTGGGTAAAATACAGTTGAATGGCATCCCCACTATGTGGCAGTGTTTGTTGGAGACATATCTATAGGCATATATGTGGATCTTCCTAGGATACAACTAACTAAGGCCCCTTCTACACTGTCATATAAAATCCAGATTATTTGCTTTGAACGGGATTATATGGCAGTCTTTGTTTATTCGTTCTTCAGTCACTTCCAGCTCTTTGTGACCTCATGGACCAGTACACGCCAGAGCTCCCTGTCGGCCATCACCACCCACAGCTCCTTCAAGGTCAAGCCAGTCACTTCAAGGATACCATCCATCCATCTTGCCCTTGGTTGGCCCCTCTTCCTTTTTCTTTCCATTTCCCCCAGCATCATGGTCTTCACTAAGCTTTCCTGTCTTCTCATTATGTGGCCAAAGTACTTATCTTTGCCTCTAATATCCTTTCCGCCAATGAGCAGTCGGGCTTTATTTCCTGTAGTATCGTCGACTGGTTGGATCTTCTTGCTGCCCAAGGCACTCTCAGGACTTTACTCCAACACCACAGTTCAAAAGCATCTATCTTTCTTTGCTCAGCCTTCCATATGGTCCAGCTCTCGTATCCATAGGTTGCGACATATAATCCGTAGGACACATATAATCCAGTTCAAAGCAGATAATGTGCATAATCTGCTTTGATAGTCTGGATTATATGGCAATGTAGAAGAGGTTTAAAACCATCAGGGTGATATTTTTTCCTGTTTCATTTTTTTTCAAAAATCCTCAGGCCCTAATTGTGAAACTTTTTCCTTTTTTATATAAAAATTATGAATTTTCCTACTGCAGTTTACCTTACAAAACAGTTGTCTTTACTAATGAAAATAGAAATGCTAACAAGATGGAAGGCAGCAAGGAAAAGCTGAGAGGGCACTGACTTCAGTGGTTCCAGTCCTTTATCTCAGATCACAGCCAGAAGGTGGTGTTGGGGGAGTCCTGCTCGGCCCCATGACCATTAGACTGTGTGGTCCTGCAGGGGTTAACCACTTTCTCCGATGTTATTTAATAACTACATGAAACCGCTGGGAGAGATCATCTGGAGTGTTAGCATTCGATATCGCCTTTATGCAGATCATGCCCAACTCTACTAAATTTTTTCATCAGATAATGCCAAGGAATTGAATTGATTAAATTGATTTTATGTAAACCACCCTCAGATAATGCCAATAAATAAATAAATAAATAAGGAAGCCGTGCTGCGCCTGAACCAATGCCAATGAACCAATGCCTGGAACCAATGCAATGAACCAATGCCTGGAGGCAGTAATGGGCCGGATGAGGGTAAACTAATTGAATCTGAATCCAGATAAGATGGAGGTACTACTGGCATTACGTAGGCTAGATCTGAGAAAGGGTTACAACCGGAGCTGGCTGAGGTTACACCCCCTCCCCCAAAAGTGCAGATTCACAGTTTGGGGGATGATTCTGGATTCCTCTCTAAACCTGGAAGCCAAGATGGCAGAGGTTACCAGGATTGCCTTTGCACAACTTAAACTGGTGCGTTAACTGCGACTGTTCTTGGAAACATCCAACTTTGCGACTGTGGTACATGCCTTGAATACATCCCGCCTGGACTACTATAATGAGCTCTATGTGGGACTGCCTTTGAAAATGTTCAGAAACTTCAATTTTTTAAATTAACTCTTTGCTGTTTTATTCAAGTATCAAGGGCATAGATTAATGAAAAAATAATTTGTGATTCAAAGGGCAATATTGTTGTTGGTGTTGTGGGTCTGAGGTAACAAGGAGTGTGAGTTGAAAGTGCTGGTAATTTTTCCATTGATACATTAAAGTTAGTTACTCAAACTTATGTTTAGAAATATATACCAATGGTTCTGTGGTCACTACAAACCACTGTATTGTATATTTCCCTACCTTGAGTAACATTGAGCATGTTAACAGATAAACCTCTCTCTTCACCTGCAACTTCCTCATGCCATGGAGAAACAAATATTAGCAGATGCATTGGCCAACACACGGCATCCTAATTTAAAAGCCATGCTTTCAGAAACTACAAGCTCTAGTTTTAAGCTAGCCATCATTAGAATTAACATAAACCCAGAATAGTTAAATTAACATTTAAAAACGTTTTGTGTAGAATCAATGCCACTTTCAGTTATTCAAAGAACTTAACATATATGATCTAACAAAATAAACAGTCCTGTAAAGGTAATAAGATGCTGGCGAAATGTCAGGAGAGAATGCTTCTGGAACATGGCCATACAGCCTGAAAAACTTACAGCAACCCAATTCCATATTGTCTGTGGCCCCTTCTACACTGCCATATAAAATCCAGATTATCTTCTTTGAACTCGATTATCTGGCAGTGTAGACACAGATAATGCAGTTTCTTCATTTATTCATAAAAGGGTTGCTCTTCAAGATTCCATCGACCCATTTCTTCCAAGCAGAATATTGCAAAGCGTTCCTTACATATTTATCTTTCTCTTTTCCACTGGTTAGTAAAGATTTTGAATGGCTACTGAACACACATGGTTCTCATCAAAAGGTTCAGATTTTCTTGTTAAGAGTTGATGTGATTCAGCTTCAGCATATGATGATACTTTCCCCTTGTTTCTCAGTTGCCCTGTTCAATCTATCATATTTTTGTCATTGACACCCGAGTTTCCCCTTAGGAGGCTGGCAAATCTGTAGGGGGAAAAATCTATGCAAATAAACAGAGCACCCTCTAGTGGGATAAATGGGTTCAACTTAATTATAAAAAAAGGAAATGGGAAGTGGGGGACATTTCATTTAGTTATTTTACCATGAGTTTTTGTGATCCCAATTAATATTTTCAGATGCACCGATGGAGTGCAACATTAAAACCACTAGTATTCATGTACAGTTGCATTACTGTAGGAATGGGAACATGATGAATACAGTATATACAGCAAGACACAGGTTTTTCTTAGGGCCTTATCATACTAATTCACTAAATTATGCAGAACGCCGCAGCTCGGCTAATGGCAGGTTGTCCATCTCGCTGCCACATCATGCTGGTTCTGCGGGAACTGCACTGGCTCCCAATAGAGCACCGAATCACCTTCAAAGTGCTGGTTTTAACCTTCAAGGCCTTGAACGATCTGGGGCCGGTGTCCCCATATAGTCCTTTAAGACCACTGAGATCCGAATCACTGAACCTCTTGACGGTACTGAGTCATACAGCCCTCCACCTGATTACAACGCGGAGGAGAGCCTTTAGCGCCATCGCTCCATTGTTATGGCATGCTCTCCCTCCGACCATTCGTGCCCTGCCCAATTTACTGGCCTTTCGAAAGGCCTGTAAAACCCTCCTGTTTACACAGGCATTTGGGATGTAATCCTGTACATCCAATAATGTTTTAATTTGTGCTATGTATTGTGTTTTTATTGTGTTTTATTGTGTTTTTAATGTTGGTAATCGTTAATGCCATCTGGAATCTGGAAGGGGCGACCAAGAAATCGAAATAATAAATAAATAAAGGAGCGTTTCTCAACCTGGGGGTCAGGACCCCATGGTGGGTCACTACGGGGTGTCAGAGGGGACACCAAAGACCATCAGAAAACACAGTATTTTTTGTTGGTCATGGGGATTCTGTGTGGGAAGTTTGGTTAAATTTTATTGTTGGTGGAGTTCAAGGTCTATTTCCCCAAACTCCACCAGTGTTCACATTTGGGCATATTGAGTATTTGTGCCAAGTTTGGTCCAGATCCATCATTGTTTGAGTCCACAGTACTCTCTGGCTGTAGGTGAACAACAACTCCAAAACTCAAGGTCAGTACTCATAAAACCCTTCTAGTATTTTCTGTTGGTAATGGGAGTTCTGTGTGCCAAGTTTGGTTCAATTACATTGTTGAGGGAGTTCAGATTGCTCTTTGATTGTAGGTTAACTATAAATCCCTACAACTCCCAAATGACAAAATCAACACATACCCCCAAACCCACTGGTATTCAAATTTGTGTGTATTGGATATTTGTGCCAAATTTAGTTCAGAAAATGAAAACACATATTTACATTACAATTCTAACAGTAGCAAAATTACAGTTATGAAGTAGCAACTAACATAATGTTATGGTTGGAGGTTACCACAACATGAGAAACTGTATTAAGGGGTCGTGGCATTAGGAAAATTGAGAACCACTGCACTATAGTCACATTTTCATTGGTGGTGGATACATTCCGCATTGAGCACCTTTGATGTTAGCACAATTCCACCAGTTTGCCAATCTGTGATCCTTCATATATCTGCACCATCCTTTACCTGTTCTACTGCTGTTCTTTAATGTTTATTATTATGGTGATTCCTAGCATAATTGCACTCTTCCAGAAAATATAAAGGCAAATATGAAAATATAATATAAAATACAGGGGAAACAGCCAGCTTGGAAAAGAGAAATAAATATAAAAATAGAGGAGTGGTATAAGGAAGTATGGAGATTGGCAATAAATGATAAGCTGACATGTATATTAAAAGTTAAAAGAGGTATATGGCAACAAAGCGATTTTGATGATGTATTCAGAAAATTTATTGAAAAGGGATTTAACAAGAAAGATGGAAAGTTACCGCTACAAGAAGAATTGAAATTTTGGACAGAGGATATATAAAAGCTATGGCTCGGGGAAGAGGGGAGCACAGTGGTGAGGGATAGATAATATGTATAAGCATAAAAATAACAGTAGATGCCAAGCATTAATGCATGGTAGATTATATTGAATATTATGTATCTGCTGTAAAACAAACAATGTATAACAAATGTATTGAATTAAAATAAATAAATAAAATTTTAAAAAGGAAATAGCAAAGGAGAATGATAGAGCGGGAACATTCACAAGTCATGAACATTTCCTATTTTCAGTTCCATTAACGAACATGTCTCAATTCCTCACCATTCTGCCTTTAATTGATCCCAGGGCCTCACAGGCCAAACAACTCACTTTCCAAGAGGACAGGAGTGATTCACGAAGCAGTGTTTGTTTGACTCTTGTTGGAATGTCTCAACTTCTTCATTTTGACTTAAGGAGGATCCCTAGAGTACAAATGGAGAAACATGGCTCTTGCCTTATCTATGGAAAGCCTGACTCCAGAGACTTATCAGTTGATTAGCACCTTCGTGCCACGCTGTGGCTGAGTGATTTGTTGCTCCCAATTATTCTTTTTCTCTTCAGCTACACCTTTAGTCATGCATTAGTCAGAGTACACATTTTATTTCCACTTATATCGAAATGGGGAGAGATGTAGAGTGTTGTGCACAGGTACAATCCTAACAAGAGAGAACTGGGCAGACCCTGGAATGCCTCAGAGATCCAAAAGCCATGGCTGCATTTCCATGCCAAATTAAAATATGATTTCTTAAAAATGTATTTTATGCTCTCTCTTTTCTGGGTGTGGATCAAATGACTATCCAATTTGACACGTACAGGCAGTCTCCAGGTTATGAACGAGATTGGTTCTGTAGGTTTGTTCTTAGCTTTAATTTGCTTCTTAGTTGAAATATGTACATTTCTTCAGTGTAACTCCAGCCTTCAGTGGAGACATCTTTTTTGCCATGATAACTCTTTCATGAGTGAATTTCTCTTCTGAGGGGTAGATCACTTCCTATTGTCTCACCCTCATTCTGGATCAGAGCAGCAGTGGCGCAATGGGTTAACCCAGTGGTTCTCAACCTGTGGGTCCCTAGGCGTTTTGGCCTACAACTCCCAGAAATCCCAGCCAGTTTACCAGTGGTTAGGATTTCTGGGATTTAAAGGTCAAAACATCTGGGGACCCACAGGTTGAGAACCACTGGGTTAAACCCTTGTGCCACCTGAACTGCTGACCTGAAGGTTGGTGTTTTGAATCTGCCAGATGGGGTGAACTTCCATCCGTTAGCTCCAGTTTCCCTTGCAGAACATGAGAGAAGCCTCCCTAAGGATGGTAAAACTTTTGGGCGGCCCCTGGCAACATCTTTGCAGATGCCCAATTCTCTCACACCAGAAGCGACTTGCAATTTCTCAAATGCTTCTGACACGATTTTTTTAAAAACCCTGTTCTAAACTATGAGTCATTTGTAAGCAAGATGTTTGTAACTCAGGGACTGCCTGTATTATGTTTTAAATATTTAAATGACAGGGAGCCTATGTTGACTAGTATGCAGTATTGTCTGCACAGCACTGTGGTGTCTCACTCCTTCCCAACATACAAATGCGCCCAATTATGTCACATTGTATTGGCATAAATTTCAAATTAGCCTGATTTCAATCAGTATTTGGCTGAATCAAATAACACAGCTCCACTTTTTAATTAATTTAATTAATCTTAATCATTTAAAAATAAAATAGGTGTGAGAAGCACATCACTAGTGTCCTCTTGGAGTCACTAGAATAATGACAGAGACACCTGTAGCCTTTCTCTCTCTTGTTTACACAGCCAATGTCCTCCCAACCCTGCTATATGCCCGTGAAACGTGGACTATCTACAGATGTCATACACAATGGAATCAGCGCTGCCTCCAAAAAATCCTGCAAATCTCTGGGAAGACAGGTGGACAAATGTCAGCATGCTGGAAGAAGCAAAGACCACCAGCATTGAAGCGATGCTCCTCCGCCATCAACTCCGCTAGACTGGACACGTTGTATGAATGCCCGATCACTGTCTCCCAAAGCAATTACTCTGCTCCTAACTGAAAAATGGAAAACAATGTTGGTGGACAGGAAAAGAGCTTTAAAGATGGCCTTAAAGACAACCTCAAAAACTGTGGCATAGACACCGAGAACTGGGAGGCCCTAGCATTTGAGCGCTTGAGTGCTGCAGAATTCGAAGAGGCACAAATGGAGGGAGAAAGGGAGAAACATGCCTAGAGGAAGGCACATCAAGTCAACCCTGACCAGGATCACATTCCATCTGGAAACCTATGTCCTCAATGCAGGAGAAAATGCAGGTCAAAAATAGGGCTCCACAGCCACCTACGGACCCACCACCAAGACATTACATCTGGAAGACCATCATCCTTGAGCTACGAGGGATCGTCTGAGTAAGTTCTCTCTTTCCCAATTTACCTAATTCTTTACCTCATCATTTTAATAAATTGCCGTCCTCGTTTCTTAGGAACAGCTGCTTCCTTTGTTTGAGTCAAGAGAGATTCACTTTCAATGCAATGCTATAATGAAGGCAAATAGAAAATTTGATTCAGCTTTGAACTGTCATTTTAAAATAAAGTAGTACACATTTGGCTATGACAATAATAGAATCACAGAATAATTGTGTACTGTTTCAGTAATACATAAACAGCTCTAAAATTGCACTAGAACTTGTGGGGGGAGCTACATAGAATGGCTGACCGGAACAGTAGCCGCAGTGGGGTAAGTTTGTAGCCTGAGGCAGGGCAAGAAGAAGAGTGGTCCTGCTTCCCCTCTGGTTTGCTACACAACATATCCTCCTTCTGTTGTTGTAGCAGCCCCATCATTTATGTACTATGCAAAGGGGGGGGGAACAGTTTTGTTGTGGTGTTTCAGCCTGGCTCTCAAGCCCATGAGGCTGATTTCAATGGAGATGCTGACAGTGAATTAAATGTGCAAAATGAAGTTGTGATTCCCAGAAGCCCTGCAGATGGAAATTCCGTTGATGAGAACAGCTTCATTCCCAGGCCAGCTTTAGATGAGAATCCTTTGGTCAAGGGTAGAGGAGTGCCTGCTTTAGATAACACAACAGGTGAGAAATTTAATGAGCAAAGAAAGGAGGCAAGGGAAACTGAAGGGAGTTTTGATCGCAAGGCGGACATCTGTGTGAGAAGACAGATGGCCATAGATCAACGCCGAAGCGTGAGAATCAGACAGAAGGCTAAAGTGAAACCTACTTGGTTTTCTACTTAAGGTGCAAAGACAGACCCATGTTAGATTCCAGCATTCGTTTAGAATAGACAGCATTGAAGTAATCTTGCTCTTGACCTATGGATCATGGTTTTTGCCTAGTGTCTTTTTTCCTTTGATTTTTTTGAACTGCCTAGTTCTGCCTTGTCTCAAGTTATTGTATTGGATCTATGGATTGCCTTGCCTTGCTATGTTTCAAGTTATTTGGATATCGGTTTTTACTGTATGCTTTTTGAACTGCTTGACTCTGTTGGAGTGGCTACCATTGTTTGCCTTTTTCCTTTTTAACCTATTTACTGGAACTATATTTGCTTCAATAAAAGAGCATAGTCCTCCATGGTTGAAAAGAGGCAGAAGTGTCCTGAAAGGAGGGAACTTTGGAAATCAACCTCATCACATTGAGACATTTCCCCCTGATAGGACACTTCGGCCGCTTTTCAAGGGTTGAAAAGAGGCTGAAATGTCCTGAAAGGAAAGAACTCTGAACACGGGCCAGCAATCACACTTTACTCCCTTGTTTACAACTGAAAACAGGTGTATGGGAACCATCAAAGTTTCCTGTTCTGTTTCATTGCCCAACCTCAGCAGTCTCTTGTATCCTTTGGGCTTTCAGGCAGAGCAATACGATCCCATGGAAAGCAATGGTTTTATCCTGCATCAATATCTCTCGTATCTGGGATTCAATACAGATTAATAGGATCCAATGGAAAACAATGATTTTAACTTGGATCACTGTCTCTTATATCCTCTGGGGTACGATACAGACCCTTCAGGGTAAGAAGGACAGCATATAAATGTTGGAGTTATAGTGCAATGACACCTGGAAGAGTGCATGCTCCCCAGATGTCATTGAACTATAACTCCTACCAGCCCAGATGGTTAATACTCAAGTGTAATAGGAATGGTAATTCAGCAACATCTGGAGAGTCACAGGATCATCTGGTAAAGGAATCAGTTGAACGTTTCATACTCTGACTACGTTGGACTTCAAGGTGAGAGTAAGCAAATGCAAGATATATACAATTACACCCTACTACACCAATTAGAGAGCATAATACGGTATACCTGATCTGCACAATTTGTGGCCCACGGGCCACATGCAGCTTAACCCCCCCCCCCCCCCCAAATTCAGGCAATTCACAATGGCTTCCAGGTGGAGCATGCTCTGGGCAACTACACAGGTGCCACCAGTGCCCTAACCCTCTGCTGTCAGACCAGGACCAAGAACAGGAGCCAGACCACAGTGCCTGGACCCTGCCATTGCCACATCTTCCACATCTGTGAATGGGGCTCCTCTCTGGCTGCTCTCCACTGTTGCATGCTGTCCCCTTCACGGCACTGATCTCGGCGGCTCTGAGGTCCTACTGGACGGCTAAGAGACACTTTACTGGCTGGTCAGTTCGCTGTTCTTTTTCTACCTAGAAATTTGGGTTCATTTCGACAGCATGTGTTGGTGTATCCACTCTGCAGTGC
>JARBWK010000004.1:50490788-50505454 GCA_030556195.1 Anolis apletophallus | reverse complement strand
GTTTGTCCAAACGTACAACTTTCCAATTAAAGTCTGTTTTATATAGCCTGCCTTTCTCCTACAAGTTGGATGCAAGGCAGCTCACAATTTGATTAGAAAGGGGAAAAGAATAACAACAGCAACAACAATATACTCCACCATCATCTCCCCAGGAGGACTCGAGGTGGCTTACAAGGGACAAATTACAGTACAGACAAAATACATAGAAACAACTAAAATCAATAGCAAGCATCAGGAAAACATCACAATCACAATACACATTTTAAAAACAGTGTCATGGCTGAGAGATTAAGTGCTGAGTACACGTACAAGTGTAAAAGCACAACAAACTATATTGTTAATGGGTTGCTGTGAGTTTTTAGGGCTGTGTGGCCATGTTCCAGAAGCATTATCTCCAGAAGCATCTATGGCAGGCATCCTCTTATGAGGTCACAACCTCTGGCTGCTGTTAAGAGTCTTTTTTTGGGGGGGGGGGACTAGCTCTTGTAAGTGGTTTAAATATTGGACTACAAATCTGGAGACCAGCATATAAACCTCAACTCAACTATGAAATCTACTGGGAGATCTTGGTCAAGTCATACCCTTTCAGCCTCAGAGGAAGGCAATGACAAACATCTTCTGAATAAACCTTGCCAAGAAAACCTGTGATAGGATTGCCATACATTGGAAATTAGTTTATGGTATACAACGGTGATTAAAATCCAATTTGAGCAGAAATTCACTTCTATGAAAAGCTATTAAATATATGGAGGGTGGCATTGGGAATACCCTCACATTAGGCTATTCCTCCTAGGTTCACCCACCAAGTAACCTAACCACAGTAAGACCATTGTCTTTGGTGGCAGAAAAGGAGGGCCACTGGATAATGTTATAAAGCATGATTCTGACTACTGAACCATCATAACATTTACAATACTTGGAGCTTTGCTTTATATTTATGTCACCTCCTTGGTATTCCCGAGAGTAATTCTTTTCCCTGTCTGTTTGGTGGCAGGCATCACTGGACTTTCACCTTGCTGTTCTTTCCACTTCCTTTGTAGTGACTGGTCCTGCTGCCACCACCCAGATACTAGCTGACAACTGGTGTGTGTGTGTATAATTCTGGCAGGGTGCATATGAATTGCTATTAATAATGAAACGTTGAATGGATTTTTGTTATTGTCTAACTTTATTTTCCCTGTCTCCAAACTCTTAAGCAATGAATATTTGGGAGCCTCTCTGCACCAGATCAAAGCTCGCAATGTTCCAATGTAAACAAAGTAAGTGTATTCACGCAATAAGGTTGCAATATAGCTCAGAAACCCTGTATCTCTACCAGCTACCCCCTCCCAACTATTTTCAGGTAATATTTCATCTAGGGTTGCCACTTTTTGATATAAGAAATAAGGGACATTTACGGGATTTTTCACAAAAATAAGGGACACTTCATTAAAAACTTGAAACTCAAACATTAGGTAGAAATAGTTTTATTAACAGAATAAGATAATGATTGAAACTCACAAAAGAAAACTGACTTTTACCCTCTTTATCATGCAGAAAAACAGTACTTATTGTCTCCATCTGTATGTTTCTGCATGTCTAAACATTAAAATAAAATAATTTTTATAAGACATGCTTCATGAAAAACATTATTAGAACTACCTTATTGTCTCCATCTGTATTATAGTACTTGACTTCTAGTCATTTGATCGTTTTCCAAAAAGGTGCACTGTCTAAACATTAAAATAAAATAAATTTTATAAGACAGTACATCTTCATGAATATTATGATCAATAGTTAATGGTATAGTATGAACAGAATCCAAAAAAAAAAAATGGAGAATGCAATACACAGCTTTAGGCCTTTAATATTTCAGAAAGATAGTACAGCCAAAAGAGGGTAAACACCTGACACTGAGTTACCTGAAAAAATCTAATTAAATGCTGAATTTCCAATTCCCAAAATGATGACAATACTAATTTTGCCAGAAACCACCAGTAAGTGTTTAAAATAAGTATCAGTGCAACTAGCAGCCTCCGGTGGCACAATGGGTTAAACCCTTGTCCTGGCAGGAAAAGACCAACAAGTTCAAATTGCAGAAAGAGCAGATGAGCTCCCTCTGTCAGCTCCAGCTCCCCATGCGATGATAAGCCTCCCACAAGGATGGTAAAACATTTGGGCATCCCTTGGGCAATGTCCTTGCAGACAGCCAATTCTCTCACACCAGAAGTGACTTGCAGTTTCTCACGTCGCTCCTGACAGAAAAAAATCTAATTAAATGCTGATTTAACCTAATTTCTTTCATATCGCACACAAATAAAAGCATGAAATTGCAGGAGAGGAATTAGAGAGCCGGAAATAAGAACTGCAACGCCATAATCTTTTCTCTTCCACGGATTCCACTGCCAGTGTAAGGTTCAGTCCTGAATTTCAATGCATTCCAATCATCTGAAAGGAAAGAAAGGAGGGGGGGGGGAGAGAGATTTTAGGGAACAGAATATCCGGCCTGGACTATCAGAAACTTCATAGAGTCATCACGGCTGTATCCACACATACCTGCTGAATCCAGGACCATACACCCAGATGGTCCTGCTTGTCCCCTTGCTGAACTATATCACTGTCCATTTGATATGGCCACAACTCGCCTCTGGCCAAAAATCTCTCTGCAAGCTCCTGCCCATCCCATGTCATGCCTGCTAAGATCATAACAGGGCACCTGCACAATCTGCAAGGTTCTGGCAAAGCGAGACTCTCCTTCCTTGCCTGATACACGTGTGCCTTCTTCTGACATCAGGAGATGTGAAAGGCAATGTCCAGGTGCTCACAGGCAACTTTATGGTCAGGGAGAATGGCAATAGCAACATGGGCATGAACCATCTCCTTCCCATGCACTCACAGAGAAAATGTGATGGTAAAGGATCTATCTGACAGAGGATCGATGGAAACAGACCCGATCCAGATATCCGGTTGGCTGCACAGCCCATGTATTACCGTGGAGCTTCCTGCAAACTCTGGAATATCCCCCAACTTTGCTTAAAGTGGGGTTGAGTTGTGTTAAGGTCAAAGGACTCAAAATATTTACCAGACACCATGTTTCATGTAGATGCCAGCGTTGTATTTGAGGTTAGTCCTTTTTTTTTGTTAGAGTAGGCAAACTCCAAATTAGGATCCCAAGGGCCATCTAGTTCAGTCTATTGTCAATGCAAGAAACCATGGCTAAAGCACCCTCAAGAGGAGAGACCACCGGTTTCTGAGGTGGCTTATTCCACTGATCAACAGCTCTCGCCACCAGCAAGTACAGTACTCCGCTACTCAGGTGGAATTTAATTGATTGAATAATCATTATCACATAATATTTCTAAAGTAATGCACAGCTGATATCATTAGTGATAATCCTCCTGGTTGTTTTCTTTTTGGAAAACATCTTGTTCATTACTTTTTTAAAAAATATATGGTCTTTATTAATTTTTCAACAATTTAAAACACGACAGGAAAGCACACAATTAAGAAAAAAAACAAAAAAAGAAACAAAAAACCACAGAGATAGGTGAAAGAGAAAGAAGGGGAAGAACAGAAGGGGGGGCAGGGAAGGGGCTATAGGTATAAGGGCAGGAATGGGGAGGGGGAAAAGAATAGAAAATAGAAAAGAAATAAAGAAGGTCTTGGCGTGAGATCCAAGTATTTTACAATATATCAAGGTAGCTTTTTCCCAACCTATAATCTTAGAAATTCAGTCTTTCTTTTACAAAAAGAGAGTAAGGCATATCTGGCCTACAATCTATAATACAGAGGAACAGTAGTAAATCTATCTTAACATATAATTTTTATCTTCATAACTTAATTATCCATTCAATCTTGTTCTTCTTCAAATAGTCTATAACCGGTGTCCAGTCTGTTTTCCTCAAGTCCACATTATTTCTTAATGATGTTGTTAGACAATCCATTTTTATAATTTCCATAATTTTCATCCTCCAGTCGTCCAGAGTGGGTATTTCCTTCTCTCTCCAACGCCTTGCCAGGATTAATCTGGCAGCTGCGATGAGATATATAAACAATTTTTCTAAATTCCTTTCCAATTTAAAATCTAGCAGTCCCAACAGTAGATACTCTGGCCTCAGTTCAAATTTTATCCCCAAGCTTAACTGAATTTCTCTATATATTTTCAACCAGAAGTTCTTTACTCTCCGACACCCCCACCACATGTGGTAAAAACTCCCTTCTTCTTTGCTACATTTCCATCACCTTGAGTCTTGTCTCTGACTGTACTTTGCTAATGTTGTTGGGGTGATATACCACCTGTGCAGTATCTTCATCTGGTTCTCTTTCAAGTCGTAAGAATGCGTGTATTTCAGGTGGGTTTTCCAAGTTCTCTCCCATACTTCTAATTTTATATTATGGCCAAAACATTTTGCCAATTGGATCATACTATTTTTTATTAAATCTGTTTCCGTATCCCATTCTAATAGTTTTTTTGTACAGTAGAGAAATTCTTTTTTTCTTTTTTTGTATCAACTTATCCCAGAAGTTTGATATCTGATCGAATCCTCTATGTTTATCTTTTTTATATATCTCGTTCAGTTGAGTGTATTGAAACCAGTTCAATGAGTCTACTTTTTCTTTTATCTTTTCGAATTCCTTCAGTTTGACCTCATTGTTACCCTTTTCTAGGATCTGATGGTATCTCAGCCAGGTCGTTTTTCCATATTGTCTTCTGAAGAATGCTTCCTCAGGAGACAACCACATAGGGGTTTTTCCACATAGCCTATCTCTATATTTAAGCCATATCTTTAATAGCGGGCGTCTGATAGTGTGGTTGTTAAAGTTCTTTTCTATTTTTTCTTTATTATACCAAATGTAACCATGCCAGCCCACTCGGAGGTCGAAACCCTCCAGAGTGAGCAGCTTCACATTGGCCAGAGTTGTCCATTCTGTCGTCCACTCTAATGAGGCCGCCTCATAGTATAGTTCTAACTCCGGGACTCCAAATCCACCTCTGGACCTCTCATCTATCATTATTTTCCATTTTATCCTGTGTTTTTTTCCTTGCCAAATAAATTTGGCCAGGTCTTTCTTCCAATTCATTAATATTTTTTTATTTTTCAATATTGGAAGGTTTTGGAAGAGGAATAATGCCTTTGGGAGTACACTCATTTTTATTAGGGATATTCTCCCTAGCAATGATAATTGTAAATGTTTCCATTTCTCCAGACTCTGTTCTATCTCAGTCCATTTTTTAACATAATTATCTTTTATCAGCTCGAGACTGTTTGCTGATAATATTATTCCCAGATAATTTGGTTTTTTTTACGATATCAATGTCTGTCTTCTGTTTCAGTAAGAAAATTTCTTTAGTCTCTAGGTTTTTAGTTATTATTTTGGTTTTTTGTCTATTTATTTTGAATCCTGAGATTTCCTCAAATTCCTCTAGCTCTTTGAACCATTCTTCTATATTATTTACTGGGTCCTCCATCAGACAAACAATGTCGTCCGCGAATGCTCTGATTTTCAGGGAGCAGTTTGGTATCGCAAGTCCCTTTAGGTCTTTATTTACTCTTATGTTTTTCATAAGAAGTTCGAGGACCATAATAAAAAGAAGGGGAGACAGGGGACATCCCTGTCTGGTGCCCCTATATATTGGTATCTCTTTTGTGGTATCTCCATTAATAACTATTCTTGCCTTCTGTTTTTCATATATAGCTGCTACTCCATTAATAAATTTATGACCTAGGTCCAGCTCCTTCATCAACAGTGTAATTGATGTCCAGTTGACCCAGTCAAAAGCTTTTTCCGCGTCTACAAAGAGAAAAGCGGCTTTCTTTTGGTTGTTGGTTCTATAGTACTCCATTGCGTCTATTATGATTCTAATGTTTTCTTTTGCCTGTCTCCCTGGCAAAAAGCCTGCCTGATCCCGATCAATCCATTCTATCAAGAGAAGCTTGAGTCTCTCCGCCAATATTCCTGAATATATTTTATAATCGAGATTGAGCAGGGAGATGGGTCTGTAATTTTTCATCTCCATGCTATCTGTCCCCTCCTTGTGAATAACTGTGATCATTGCCTCTGTCCAGGATTCTGGAATGGTGGCATTTTTCAGGGCATCATTCATGACTGTATGCAAGGGTGATACTAACTCTTCCATAAATGTTTTATAATACACAGCTGGGAGGCCATCAGGGCCTGGTGCCTTATTATTATTTAGCTTCTTAATTGCATTCTGGATTTCTATTTTTGTTATTGGTGTATTTAATCTTTCTCTTTGCATCTCTGTAATTTTCTCTAGTCTGAGTTTGTTGATATATGCCTGTACCTTTTCTTTTTTTATATTATCTGGTTCATTACTGATTAAAAGAAATAAAAGTCAAATGTTTCAAAATGCAAGTATATTTATTTAACAACAATGTATTACACTAAAAATACTAACCACGGATAGACACATTGTCTGTTTATATAACAGCACCGTCTTCTTTCACATCGTCTTTGGTTTATCTGTCTAGGTCCACATGGTCGTCTAAATCCCCAACGTGCATTACATGGTCGTTCTATTCAGGAAAAAAGATGAAGAAATCAAGTGTCAGGGTAAAAGGTGTTTTCATTTTATGTACAATTAGCTGTATCTTTGTTCAGACTCCTCCTACACTTCCCTATATCTCAGGATCTGATCCCAGATTATCTGATTTGAACTGGATGAGCCTACACTGCCAGATAATCTGGGATAAGAAGATAATCTGGGATAAGTTCCTAGGATATAGGGCAGATAGATTCAGCCTCAGTCACTAATTAAAACCAAGATTGGGCAGCTATGAAATAAGTATATCATAAAGTATCAAAGTCAGAATCATTCATACAATATGTTGTTAAAGGCTTTCATGGCTGGAAAAACTGGGTTGCTGGGTTTTATTTTCAGGCTGTATGGCCCTGTTCCAGTAGCATTCTCTCCTGATGTTTTGCCTGCATCTGAACATGCCACCCACAGATGAAGGCAACATGTCAGGAGATTCATACAATAGTTTTTCCAGTTTCTATGTAAGCTTCTGAAAACAATAAATAAAAGGGAGAGAACCAACTCATCTGAGTCCTGTGGATGATTTGAACTGAGGTTGGATCTATACTACCCTATATCCGAGGATCTGAACCCAGATTATCTGCTTTGAACTGGAGTATATGAGTTTACATTGCCAGATAATCCTGGATAAGAACATAATCTGGGATCAGATCCTGGGGTATCAGGCAGCGTAGATCCAGCCTGAGAACAAATCAAGCGTGAAGTGTCAACTAGAAGAAAAACTACTAAACTGAGGTCGTCATACTTTGGGCATAATCTGAGAGGACATACTAACTTTGAAACTGCATTATATGTTCAGGGCAATTCATATAATGCAATTCAATGCCGTTACGCTACATTATATGAGTCTGCACCGGCCATATGATGGAGTTTCAAACTCAATTATATGACAATATAGATAGGGACCTAATTCAAAGTTGTGTAAATATGGTATCAATTGCCCATCTATGTGAGTCCACAAATGCTGGACATTCCCCCCTTCCCTTTCCAAGGCTCCTTGGCATCCTTTTAGAATGCCAGGAGCTCTGGAGAAGCTTTGTACCTTAATTCTGAGGTTCATAAAGTTTGAAGGGCCAAGGAGGGAAGGGTAGCTGTAAGGACCTGGAGTTGTGGCTTTGATCATGCTTTGCTTAGGCCCCATCTCCAGCCCCTCCCATTCTGTAAACAAAGGAGATAAGCAAGCAGCTGTGGCCTGTGGCCTTGCCAGCAACGGCTGAGCTTTTGGCGCGAATGCCAGGAGCCTCTTCCGGGCTTTTCCAGCTTAGGGGAGGGACTTAGGTTCAATTGGGGGAATGTCTATATAAGGCTGTGCCTGGGGACCCTTCCCCAGTTCTGTTTTTTTCGACCTGGATTAAGGACTCAATAAACTATCTTTTCCTTCAACACCATGTGGAGTGAGCGTGGTTCGTTGGGTACCCTACCGGAGCTGACATAAAAACAGAACTCAACTTCCTTTTGCAGTTGTGACTACCTTCCAACTGCAATGGGCTCTTCCCAGCCCTCGAGCTGGTGAGAATCCAACCCAACTATGAAGAAGGTGTGTGCCCTCAAGGCGGAGGGGCGCGCAACCCCCCCTGGAGGAGAGGGGCTTTGGGCGCAAGAGAGCGAGCGGTGGAAGGGACCTAGGCACCCAGAGGCCCCCACCCGGGAGGATGGAGTCGGCGTCTCCCAGACCCGAAGGATGGAAACCGTTGGTGTCTGGCTGGAACCGGATTGGAGGCCATGCCATGCCGGCTGGGAGAACCCGGACAGGATAGACGTGGCCGAGGAGAAGTGGCAAGCTTTTGAGAACATGCGGAGATTATTCCCTGACCTGGTGCGGCGGTTGGAGGCGGAAGACTGGGATCCTGACCCCGAGGAAGAAGACTACGAGGAAGAGCCTGCCGCCACAGGCTACGTGTTGGGGGTGCCCTACGTGGTGGAGGAGGGCCCCTTCCCCGGGATCCCAAATTGTGCCCTGCTGTGCGAGTTCCTGAGTGATGACGATGGTGAGGATGAACCCCTTGTTCCCCTTAACCCTGATGAGAGACCTGAGGTGTGGGTGGAAATGGAGCCCAGGCCCCTCCAGGACATAAAGGAGGCGAAAGGGGCCCACGCTGCCGGGAAGAGAGGAAAGAACCCCCCATCCCAAAGGTCCCAACACAGGAGAGGCCAGGGGCGGAAGGGAAAGAAGAAAGCGAGCCCCCATTGCCCAGGAGTGGTGGAAGGCAGTGTGCCGGGTGATCGGAGTTGGAGAGATGCACTTCGCCCGACGCTCCGGCAGTTAGAAGCCTTAGTGGACCTAATCCACAAGCAGCTACAACAGACAGGCCAGCCAGAAGTGGGGCCCTTGGAGCAGCAGGGCCTAAGGGCCTACAGAGAAAACCTGCCTCCCCAATCTACAGGAATGTCGGCCTTTCGAGACGGAGCGGAAGGGCTGGCCATAAGCTTAACCTCCCTCGGGGAGATGGCGAAGAGCTGTGCATCCTTGTTGGGCGTTCGAGATAGAGCGGAAGGGTTGGGTGCATACTTAACCTCTATCGAGAAAAAGGTGGAAAGTTGTGCAGCCCTAGCAAGAAGGATGGCCCCCGAAGACCCAGGGAGAAAAGGCCAAACGTGCAAGGTGGAGCAGCAGGCCAGCCAAGCCGTGAGCGAGGCCCGAGGAGGGAGTGAGTATGCGTCCCTCAAGCTAGGAGCAGTTGGGGGCAACCCTCCCCAGCGGCCCGACGGTGCTGAAGTGGGAGAAAAGGAGGATTCAGCCCAGGCCAATAGCTCCCAACAGGTTTCACTGCCTCAGAAAGAGCCAGATGGGATAAAAAAGCGGGACACCGTTACAGAAGGACTGGAGCCGGCTGACCCTTCCAACATGAGGCCGGAGGAGGAGCAGGAGGCGATTGCAGCGCCTGAGGTGACGGGAGAAGAAAACATCCCCAAAAGGGCAGCCCAGGCCCCTCTCCTGCCAAGGACGTCGGCCAAGCAGTCAGGCAGGAGGGCAGAGAAGGTGCTGCGGCTTCGAAGAGCTGGGACCGAGGAGAAATGGGTGTGTGCACGGAGACCCGAGGCTGCCAACTCACTTTCGCTTCCCCTCAAGCGGCCGGCCTGGGAATGCAGATTACAAACCGTGAGTGAGGGAGGGGAAGACGGCCCAGCCGGGTGTGTGTGTTTTGAGCCTGGAAGCTGGGAGCTTCCCCCCAGCCGCCCCTGCCTGGAAGTTGAGGTGCCAGTGAGAGGGAAGGGGGCCACATTGAGTCTAACCCCAACAAACCGGACCCAAGAAATTATGCAAGGTACAGCCATCAACAGGTCACTTGAGACATGTGTGGCCGCTCCAGCAGCAGCGGCTGTGGTGCTGGATTCCTACACTGAAGGGTTAACTCCAACAGCAGGGGAGGAAGCAGCTTCAAAGCCTTTTCAAGGTTCACACACAGTGCAAATTCCTTTGGCCAATATGGCAGAGCGGCTACTTCAAAGTGACCCACAAACAGCCGGGACCACAGGGACTGAACGTGGGGCTGATGCTACAGAGGGAAGAAAGAGCCCTTTCCTCCCACAGGAAGAGTTGGCGTCGCTGCCGCCGGAGGCCTGCTGGTTGGATGGTGAGCAGAAGCGGGGCCTGGAAGCTGAAAAAGAGATGCCACGGCTGCCCAGAGGCGATTGAGGTCCCTGCAGTGGGGGTGAAACCTGCGCCAAAGGATTCCAGCTGCCTGAGGCCACTCCAGGCGACAAAAAGGAGGACCCTGTGGTGGAGCATCTCGGCAAGGAAAGCGGCAAGAGAGTCTGGCAGAGGGATGTGGCGGTGAGTAAGAATTCCCAGCGGGAGATGGCTGGGGTGACTGCCCAAATGAAAGCAACTGAGGCGGAATTAGCTTTAGCCATAATTGGAGCCATGCTGCCTGTGCCTGCTGAAGAAAGGAGAATATTGGCCATGAGCCCCGGCGATTGGTTCTTTTGGGTGGTGGCCCTTTTCATATGGCACAGCTGCAGGGGGCCCGAGTTGCTCCAAGAAAAGGCGGCCCCGCAGATGGAACCAACTTTGGGAGGTATCCAGCGTGATGTGATAAAACCCGCGGAGAACTCCCAAGGGCTTGCTGATGAATTCCTAGACGCAGAAGGGCCCGATTTGTTTCAAGAGGAGAGCCAATCGGGCTGGGTTGCAGTCCAAAGTGAAGGGCTGGTGACGATGGCTGGGATGGAGAAGGATCCGGTGATCTCCAGCCGAATGGAGGGAGCCCTAGCTCTCTTCCTAGGGGGTGCTGGGAAATTGGGCCAGCGAGAGAGCCTTTCGGGTGCAACAGAAGAGAAAGGGCATTTGGAAGGTCTCCTGAAATTGCCTAATGGAGCCATCTTTTGGTCCATAGTCACTCGGGGGGTGGGCTTGGTTGTGGATGGAGAAAGCTACCCCAGACCTTCCTTAAAGTCTGTGAGTTGGGCAAATCCCCATGAAGAATGGAAAGATGAACTCTGGAACGCACTGAACTCTATGTCCCTGAAACCGTTGGTGACGGCCCCGGTTCCCGAACTCATCATGGAGCGAGTAGAGGCCGAATGGTGGGCCTGCATAAGTATACCGATGACAAGCGGGTTAGAGCTGACTCTGGGGAGTGATGGTGGCGAAAGGCTGATGCCTTACATGTTCATACACTGCCTACGAGGCCCAAAGAATAAGTGCCTCCTTGGAGGAGATGGTGTTAGAGCAGCCCTTTTGAGGGGGGTGGGCGTAACTTGAAGAATAGACCACCGTTTAGTTGAGTTGGGTGGTTGGAGGCACTGTGACCAGGAATGGAATGTGTGACACTGAGATTTTCAAGATGGCTAATGTGATTTCGTTTATAGAGAATAGAGTTTATATAAGTTATACGCCTTACTGATGTTCCCATACCTGCGTTGTCTTTTGGTTTTGCTTATGGTGTACAATGCGAGGTTTACTAACTGCGAACATGGCTGTTCTGAATTGTCTACTGATATGTATAAGCTACCATTCCCTTAGCTGCTTTGTTAAACTCCCCTCACAGTTATATGCTTTATTGATGCTTTTGGTTGCTGTGGGTTATCAGAAAATTTTGGGGCGCCATGGCCTATTTGCTGTATAAGATGTATTTCAAAAGTGTTTCCGTGTACTATATATAAATTTGACCTATATGTATTTGACCTGGTTAGGCCTTCCTACTTAGGCTGGTCACTTTAGTTACATTGTGTTAAACTCTGCCTCTTTATGACATTCACGCATATGTCTGTTATTTCAAGTTATAGTTAGCTAGAATGGAGTTATTGTTATAAATGTCTTGACTGCTATGTATATATATGATAACTTTGATTAAGATGCAGACTAAATGTTTCTTACTGAATAAAAATGTGATATGATGCCTTTCTAAAATACCCGGGTGTTGAGAACACTCCGCCTGGTCATGTATCCAGACCTTAAATGTGATGTTAAAGATTGTCTGAATTTCATAGTTTTGTAGACTACAGGGGCGTTGAGACTACTCCGCCTCATCAGATAACCTGTTATAGTTTAGCTAAATGATAGTTGTCCTCGAAACGTGGAGACTTCTCCGCTTTGAGTGATATATTGATTATGCTGTGTATTGTATTGTATTGATTATTGATTAATTCTGTATTCTATCGTTTTCTTGGAGGGCCGGTATGTAAGGACCTGGAGTTGTGGCTTTGATCATGCTTTGCTTAGGCCCCATCTCCAGCCCCTCCCATTCTGTAAACAAAGGAGATAAGCAAGCAGCTGTGGCCTGTGGCCTTGCCAGCAACGGCTGAGCTTTTGGCGCGAATGCCAGGAGCCTCTTCCCGGGCTTTTCCAGCTAAGGGGAGGGACTTAGGTTCAATTGGGAGAATGTCTATATAAGGCTGTGCCTGGGGACCCTTCCACAGTTCTGTTTTTTTCGACCTGGATTAAGGACTCAATAAACTATCTTTTCCTTCAACACCATGTGGAGTGAGCGTGGTTCGTTGGGTACCCTACCGGAGCTGACAGTAACAATGACATTCCTCTTCCCTAGGCTGCCTAAGCCCACTGAGGGGGATGACTGTGGGGACTGCCCCCAGAGGGAGTCCCCACACACCCCATACCTGGAAAGATATGGACCTTCCTGGAAAGTACGGATCTTTCCAGGTATCTTTTAAACTACCTCAGACATCCCTGTGCATATGAAGATTGGTAGGAGCCATGCAACATAGGATGAGGGCTAAATATGAAGCTCCTCTCCAAGAGCCTTTCAACATGATTTATTCCAACATCTGAGTAACTTGAGAAGATGCCTAAGATGAGCATTAAGATCAATCATCCACAACTAAGCTGACCATTTAACCAAAACCTGAGTTGACGGGGTGTGTGTCTACACCAGTCATTGTCAACCGGTGTGACGCGGCACACCAGTGTGCCGTGCGAGAGCACATGGTGTGCTGCGAAAACGTCCCCTCCCCCGCCTTTCTTCCCCCTCCTGCTGCTGCTTGGAGGAGGAGGAGGAGGAGGCCAAGCGGGCGGAGGCGGATCCGGGCCTACCAGGTGAGGCGGGCTCTGAGGTCTTGTGTGTGTGTGAGAGAGAGGAGAGGGTTGGAGGAGCGGGAGGGCGCTGGGCTGGGGGAGGCTTTTCCGCCTGGCCTCCGTGCCCTTCCGAAGTCGGAAGGACGCGAGAGCCGGGCGAAAAGCTTCCCCCGCGAGCGAAAGAGGCCTGCGGGAGGCTTCTCCACCTGTCCCCGCGCCCTTCCCAAATTGGGCTGGCGAGGGGGCCAGGAGGAGCGCTTCCCCTAGGCAGCAAGGTCCTCGCTGCCTCAGGGAGGCGTCTCCGCCTGTCCCCCGTGCCCTTCCCAAATTGGGGATGGGCGAGGGGGCCAGGAGGTGCACTTCCCCAAGGCAGCAAGGTCCTTCCTGCCTCAGGGAGGCGTCTCTGCCTGTCTCCCGCGCCCTTCCCAAATTGGGGACGGGCGAGGGGGCCAGGAGGTGCACTTCCCCGAGGCAGCAAGGTCTTTGCTGCCTCAGGGAGGCGTCTCCGCCTGTCCCCCGCACCCTTCCCAAATTGGGGACGGGCGAGGGGGGCAGGAGGAGCGCTTCCCCCAGGCAGTGACTTTGAAGTTGCAAGGCCATTAAATGCTAATCAGCATGGCCATTTGCAACATTCGCACTTGCCTAAAGCAGGCAAGAGTTCTTTCTTCCACCCTGGACATTATTCCACAGATATATACACGTCACTTGCCTAGTTTCTAACAGCTTACCACCTCTGAGGATGCCTGTCATAGATGTGACTGAAACGTCAGGAGAGAATGCTGCTGGAACATGGCCATACAGCCTGAAAACCTCACAGCAACCCAGTGATTCTGGCCATGAAAGCCTTTAGCAAAAGCTCTTTGATTTCTGCCAGGATATCTATGTTGTGTTCATTGAAACAGGCCCAGGTTTCACACCAAGTGTATACTTTTAAAATCATATTAACTATATGTATTACTGTGTTAGAGTGTCATTTTGTTTCATTTTGGTTGGTGGTGTGTCCCGGGATTTTTTAAATGTCAAAAGTGTGCCTCGGCTCAAAAAAGGTTGAGAAACACTGGTCTGCACTATAGAATTAATGCAATTTGACATTTTAATTGTTGTGGCTCAATGCTTGGAATCCTGAGAGTTTTCATTTTACAAAAACTTTAGCTTTCTCAACCCAAAAGTGCTGATGCCTCACCAAACTACAAATTTGTGATTGAACTGTGGCAGTTAAAGTGTATTAATTCTTCAGTGTAGATGCACCCAGGGAGGCTTCTGGGGCTATAAAAATTATTGAATTAGGGAGTAGAGGGATTGCCCTGTTTTCTTTTTGTTCTGCTTCAGCTTTGCCATTAAGAAATGTATGGTGAGTTTTGTCCCAGATCTAGGGGGGGGGGGGGATTAGCTTTACAGAATAGGCACAAAACACTAATTCAAACCAATATAAAGTCTTCTGAAAAGTTTTAAGAGCAATGGCTTGTGTTAAATACTGTAAGTACAGATTTTTAATCTGGAGTTATACAACTGTGACTGTTCTCTATTCTGTAAGACTGTGGCTGCATCTACACTGCTGTATAATCCAGTTTCTGAGTCCAGATTATCTCATTTGAACTGGATTATATAGCAGTGTAGACGGGGCCTATGTAGTCTTGATGTTAACCTGTA
>JARBWK010000004.1:50470928-50490688 GCA_030556195.1 Anolis apletophallus | reverse complement strand
CACAGGTACAAGCGGTTTACTACCTAACTGCTTCCACAGGTAAATAACCAACTGTGGCTTTACCTATTGGGTTACTTTCATTACTAACTGGGACAAGGTCTGTCCTCCACTTGGGTTTTCCAAACCCTCCACAGAACTGCACTCTAGCAGCTCCTAAAGACAGCTGGTTCCTCACCAACCGACAAAACCTAACTGCCTGTTTTTTAAAACTGCGAACATTCTAAAGCCAGTGCAGCTTCCGTTTCCATGGTAACAGCCTTTGCATGAGGCCTGCTGCACCAACATTCCACTGCCCATCCTCTGTGGCTTATTAAAGATTGCACTACCAAACGCATAGGCAAACAAGTGATCAACACACTACACATCTACCCTACAACAAATAACACACCTCACCACACTAACCTTAAACGATAAATTATGAGGGTGTTGTGGGGGGGCAACTAACATATCAGATTTTGATTTATTCTGGTCGGTTTTTATTAAATATGCTTTAGAGAGTGGAAAAGGAAAACAATACAACCTTGTTGGTCAGAAATTTTGGATTTGACATTTGATTAATGGTTGACTCATACATTTATGGCAAAGGAAAGGATACTTGTTCAGGCCTTGGTGGTGGGGTTATGTGTTTGTAAAATGTTAATTGTTTCATGTTCTGTTTACATTGTAAGCTGTTAATGTATGTAAATAAACATTTTATTAGAAAAACAAATAGAATAAATAAATAAATAAATATTTCCCACGCCCAAGTAGGATTTGGACAAGTAGGGATTTGGAACGGTGTATTTCTTAGTTAGGCCAAATGGTTGAATACCCCATTTCTCCCCTACCAGATATGCACTCTAAATTTCCCCTCTGGGAGTAGCTTTTCTTTTTAATAGCAATAGTATTATACACAACATGTGATATGTAGCTTGCAATTAAAGATCTTTTTATATAAAAAAACAAGTGAATTCAGACTTGAAGGGAAATCTGAAAATACTAGTTTAAGGCATTAAACTGATCAGAAAGTAAGGACATGGAACTCATTCTGTAGAAAGTCCACCTGACCTGCTGTGCTTGGGTTTTCTTTTCAGAGTGATTTTGGGAATGGTTACTCTTGGCAACATGCTTTCTTCAGTGCTTGCGGGCAAAATACAACCATCAGACCAAGTCAGTAAAGTCATCTACAAGCAATTCAAAAAGGTACCTGCATCTTCTAGTATTTCTCTCCTCCCCCCACTCCCCCGAGTATCATTTAAGAAATCCTTCAAGATATGCAAGACAATAAAGACATGAAGGCTGTTTGGCTACATTGCTTGGTGCCATTTCAGCACATTAATTCATGGGATTTATCGATGTGCCATTCAATAGTTGACTTAATGTGTGTATTCCATTAGGACAACAATTGAACTTAGACCCATACCTTGAAACAGTGTTTTTCAACCTTTTGTGAGCCGCGGCACATTTTTTACATTTACAAAATCCTGGGGCACACCACCAACCAAAATGACACAAAATGACACTCTAACACAGTAATGCATATAGTTAATATGTTTTTAAATGTATTTATACACTCAGTGTGAAACCTGGGCCTGTTTCGATGAACACAACATATATGACTTCCTCTCACATATTTATACATGGCTATCATGTCTTCTCTTAGCCTTCTCTTCTTCAGCCTAACATGCCCAGCTCTTCAAGCCACTCCTCATAGAGCTTGTTCTCCAGACCTTTGTGAAATTTCACCCTGAGTGAAACTTGCTTCCAGTTAACTATGGATGTCATGAAGCTGTTATAAACAGTTCCTTGGGGGGGAGGCAACTCTCGAAAAATCCAATAAAATAGTAAAAAAAACCCCAACATTTTCAAGCAGAGAGGCTCAATTTGTTTCTTGGAAACCTGTGAGGGGGCTGCTAGGAGGGGGGAGAGTGCCAATTTCCCACGGCACACCTGATGATCGCTCACGGCACACTAGTGTGCCACGGCACACTGGTTGGGAAACACTGCCTTAAGAACGACATTTCATCCCAGCTTGCTGGGATGAGATGGATTTGCCCCCCCGGCTCCGATGAGAGCGAAGGTTCCAGAAGGAACCTTCTGGCGTGGGGGCGGAGCTTTTCGTGAGGCACCGCCCCAACAAGCCATTGCTAGCTTGTTCAGCGTTGTAAGCGGTTTGATGTTGCCCAGTTTCTTTTCATTTCAGGTCCGATGGGCGACGCTAGGAGACTGAGGGTCCTGATCTGCGGGCACCGTTATGTGTGTGTACTGGGCGGAGAAGGCAGCGCTCCGGGCACCGCTAGGACGACAGTTGGGCCTGGCATCCAGGTTGGATGTGCAGTGGTTGGGCAGACGAGGTCTGCGGTGGGACGGGCTTTGGCCATTGTTGTTCCACGGAAGGGGAGTCCCACCCCCGGATATTCTGGTCATTCACTTGGGAGGGAATGACCTGGGATTGCTGACCGGCCGAGCGCTGTACCTGCAGGCTCGGGCCGATCTGTATGCAATCTGGCGGGCATGGCCCGCGGTGCACATCGTGTGGTCGGCTATTGTGCCGAGGTTGTGCTGGCCCGGTGGTGGCGACTTCAGGCTCTTGGCGAGGGCGCTGAAGCGTGTGAACAGGGCCATGAGGTCGTTGGTACATGGTGCCAACGGGTCTTATGTGCCTCATAGATTTCTGCATCCGGAAAATCATGGGATTTTCCGGAGAGATGGGGTTCACCTGTCAGATGAGGGCAACCACCTGTTTCTTTTAGACATCCAGCAAGGTTTAGTGGGGGTGTTAGAAGATTGGTGGGGGTTGGGGACAAGGTAGACACCTGCCCCCAAGTTGTGGCGGTTGGTTGTTAGGGAAATTCCCTAATTGGTGTTCACCGGAAGGCACCCCCTTTAGGGGTGAGGGCCAGTTGGTTAAAGCCTCACAGGAAAGTTCTGTTGTTGAGTGAGGTGGATTGGATGGCCCTGGAAGGGTGGGGGGCCATGCTCAAGCTCAGGTGAGTTGGCCCCTTACCCTTTCCTTGGTTTGGCTGGATCTGGTGTTTTGGCAGATCAGCCTCGGTGTTCGCCCCCAAATTTGGTTAAAGTTGATTGATTCCTAGCACCCCCTTGAGTTAGTGGTTAGGAATCAATAGGTAACAATAAATGTTGCCCAAAGATTTGAACCCAAAGTTACTTGTCCGTGTCGTTATTGTTGTCGGCTCGTTATTCGGGGTTTGGGTGGGCAAACAGTGCTACTATATGATTTTTGAACACAGTAAATCACTTGTTTTTCTCCCCTAGCTGTCAAATGAATCATCCTACAAAATGGTGCGTAATTCAGCAATATAGCCTCTCTTTTCTCTAGCTTGCCATGGCTGGTGTCTGTATGGGGAATGTTGGTGGTGGCTGATCCTAAATTAAAGAACAGCTATCTACCAACATTTCCCTGCTGAGAGAAGGGAGCTACACTGAAGGGAATCTTTCTTTTCCTACTTAAAACAAGATGCTTTTACAATCAAACTGCCATTCTTGCTTTGGAGCAAGCTCACTTGCTTGGAACTGTTAAGAGTAGGACAGAAGGTTGGTTTCTGTGTTATGTAGGTAGGCTTAAAAATCTACTGGGGAAAATTGAGATAAGTAGAGTGTATTTGTTCTTGTGGACAAATCCATTGTCCTGCTTACTATGAGGCTGGGCCACATCAACCTGGACATGCATATCAATGCAGCTGGGTTGCTTGTTAGGAAATAATAAGGTCAAAGATAAGATACTGCATTTGCAGAACAATGCAGCTGCCCTGTTCTTATTGTTATGTGTCTTCTATATTTGCAGCAACCCTATCACATAGGGTTTTCTTTGACAGTATTTGTTTAGAGTAGATTTGCCATTGTCTTCCTATGAGGCTGACACAGTGTGACTCTCAGCCTTATTATTATCAGTGGTTTTTAGGGAGGAAATGATCAGACTTTTAACCCTAGCAGTGGCCTCAAAGGTCAGGATGACATGAAATGATAGACCATATTGTTGGTTTTTTTACATACAGGTGAACACAGAAAACATATTTTTGGACTACAGTTCCCAGAATCCCCCAACCAACTTGGAAAAATGCAAAATTTCCTGTTCTGATTATAATGAGTTAATCTAGAAGTTTTTCTTTCTCCACCACTCATTTATTTGTCACATACCAGGAAATTCTATTTTATGAAGAATTTACATTTGATCACTAAAAAATGAACTGGATGGACCACTCAGTCACCCACACTACTTATGTTGCTCTTGTCTTCTACATTGCTATTAAAGCTGAGAAGTTGCCATAAAAAGAGATAATCCTAACTCACCACTACAAGCAATAATAATAATAATAATAATAATAATTTATTTATACCCCGCCACCATCTCCCCAGAGGGGACTCAGGGCGGCTTACATGAGGCCAAGCCCAGAAGTGTATTTCAATACAGTAACATAAAAACATAAATCAACATTACAATAAAATAAAATAAAAATAAAAAATCAAGCGTAAACTATAATAAACAGTGCAAAGTAATACAATGGAAAAAACAAACACAAGCACACTGAGCGGGGCACATGTGCAAGATACAATGATAAAAACTAAGGATGAGATAAAATTAAAAACCTATATATTTGTAGGGAGACTATGAACAGGGTAGTAGAGACAGTCCTTCATGTGGGCAAGAGACAGTGCAATATGAGGACACTCATTATAGGGGAGTATGACAAGGGAGATGTAAGCAAGGTGGTACCTAGGCATTCAAAGGATGTTAAGAGCTAAGCATCAAGGTTTTCTGCCTTGGTAGGCAGATCTTCCGGTCACTCTCTCCTAAACAGATAGCCGGCCATATGTTTAACTCTGTGTTCCTCATAAGAACACAATCATTAACTACATGGCAGCCATATGTCAAAAGGTAATAAACTGAGATAGTAGATGAATTGCTATGAGATTGCTGGCCTGAATCAAAATTAGATAACTGTCCCATCACATGTTGTCCAAATGGTAGATTTGCAATTTTTTTTAAAAAATCCACACAAAATACAAAATTTGAAATAAGAATAAAACTTTGCATACAATGCATAGTCTTGGGGGCTATATGAAAAATATACAGTAGATGGGACTTCTTCAAGCTTAGAGAGAATTTCAGGAGGTCTAGCTTGTCATGCTGAAATGTCCTCCATAATTACTCAAAATCCTGTCTCCCCTGCTCCACATGCATCTGGCCACCTTATATAGCATTCATACCTCCTTGTCTCTACTTTTTCCTTAGTTGCGAGCACACAAGCAGTGAAAGTGAAATATTTTCCTTTTCTAGAAATGATCCAAACTCCTTCCTTTCCCCCTCCATCTGCCATAATTAGAAAACATTTTCCATTGGAAAGCAGCTATTGTATATCTATCTTGTGTGTCTTCAAATCATTTCCAATATATGGCAACCCTATCACAGGGTTGCCCAGGCAAGAGAGGTTTGCCATTGCCTTCCTCAGAGACTGAGGCCCCCTTCTACACTGCCATGTAAAATCCAGATTATCTGCTTTGAATTGGATTGTATGGCAGTGTAGACTGATATAATCCAGTTCAAAGGAGATAATGTGGATTGTCTTCTTTGATAATATGGATTATATGGCAGTGTAGAAGGAGCCTGAGAGAGTGCAACTTTTCCAAGGCCTCTCAGGATGCATTTACACTCCAGAATTAATGTGCTTTAACTGATACAGCTCAATGATATGGAATCTGATATTTGTAGCTTGGCGAGGCACTAACACTGAAGACATTATAAAACTACAAATCCCAAAATTCCATAGCATTGAGCCATTGATGTTAAGGTGGCACTTACCCACCGTCACTCAGTGGGTTTCCATGGCTGAGCAAGGATTTGAACCCTAAACTCCAGTCATAATCCAGTGTTCAAACTGCTACACAACACTGGCTCCAGTAAATCTATCTACAAATATTAACTGGTTCCACTTTTATTTTCTGCATAAGATGGCTTATAAAGGCACATCTCTCTCTCTCTGCCCACACACACACACATATACATAAAATGTTGATATGGCAGTTCAAAGCAGATAATGTGGATTATCTACTTTTAAAATCTGGATTATATGGTAGTGTAGAAGTGGCCATTGAGTAAGATACTTGTAGTTAGTGTTTAAGATGTTAAAATGTTCAATCTTGTAATGAAATTTAAAATAATTTTAGATCACGAACAACAAAAGAAGCCGATGAATTCCTATTTCACTTGCTGCTTCATTCTTATCATTTGGAGACTGATCTTGTTTTAAATTTGAATACACAGCCTATCTGACGCAGGCAGAGCCAATCTCTGCCCTTCGTTCAGTATGCAAAGGTAGCTAATTGGCTTCCTGAGTCACAGATGGAGATATAAATGGGCTGAGAGATGCATTAGAGGCACTCTCAGCAAGCAGCCTAGCACACAGGTAAGCATTTCTTTTTTTATCTGAATGTTGATTGAACCTGTTCGTTCACCTTTCCCTTGGACTTAATGACATTGCATTGTTTTACTATTAGCTGTGAATGCATTGGATTTATTTGTAGTCTATAGTTTTTGAATAGTAGATAAGGTTTTAAGATAAGGATTCTAAACTAAGTTTGAGGCTACAAGTGCTTTACGTACAGAATAGAAGGAAAACGATCTTTTGTTAAAATTTCCTTTATATTCCATAATAATTTAGCAGTGGCCCTTAGCAAAGGAAGAAAGTATTTTGCCATTTGAAAGAAATGTAAATTTTTGCCGACTTATTTAAACTCTAAAAAGTTGTAAACAGCAAATAGGCATTCTGCATTGATCTCCTTTTTGTCTTTTATCTTCTGCTTTCCCACCAACTATAGCAGGCATGGGCAACTTTAGCCCTCCGGGTGTTTTGGACTTCAATTCCCATCAGCCTACCGGCTGTTAGGAATTGTGGGAGTTGAAGTCCAAAACACCTGGAGGGCTGAAGTTTGTCCATGCTTGAACTATAGTCTTTATCTGTGCATTTTTGAATGTATGTTTCATGATTTCCTACCTTACAACAATTTTGCAGAAAACTCACTTCATGCTTAGCTGTGCATTTACATAGCCTAAACAGCACATACCACATTATCACATGGGGTTTTCCCCTATCCTTGTACTCTGCTGGCACATTGCCGGGACGGAGTCCGCCATAGCCCATCAAATGACGTGGGGCTCTGTGCCGGCAGCGTGTCTGCAGCGCACTGACACGGAGCCCTGAATAGACTGATGACAGTGGGGAAATATCGTAGGATGGCAACCCATGACCAACCACAGTAAGAGGACGAAGCTGGGCGCTCCCCCATGATTTCCCACAGTGTCCTCCAACTCTTGGACCTCCATGAGAATCCAGAAGTCATTAATTTACCTAAAACTACTACCATAGGAGCCCTCATGGTGCAGCAAGTTAAACCGCTTTGCTGAACTTGCTGAGCAAAAGGTCAGTGGTTCAAATCGGAGTAGAAAGGTGAGCTCCCTGTTAGCCCCAGCTTCTGACAATCTAGCAGTTCGAAAACATGCAAATGTGAGTAGATCAATAGGTACCATTTCAGCAATAAGGTAACAGTGGTCCATGCAGTCACGCCGACTACATAACATCTACAGATAATACCAGCTCTTCGGCTTAGAAATGGAGATGAGCACCAACCCCCAGAGTTGGACACAATTAGACGTAATGTCAAGGGGAAACCTTTACCTTAGCTGCTACCATAGGAGAGAAAAAAAGAACACATTCTGTAAAGTGTGAACAAAACATAACATGGAGGGAAACGCAGCATTATGGATCATCGTAAATGGTAACCCTATTGTATTGTGGCACAAACATACCTACTTCTTGAGGCAAATGTGGTGACTTCATATATTCATTGTTAAGCCACTTTAGATAACAAACTGTATAATCTAAATACGTATTAACATATAGTTAAATTTTGTTTCCAAATTCTTTTCCTAAGGGAAGTATAGAGAGTAATCATTTCATTTGCTCCTCTCTCCTGAAAGTTTGGGATAGATACAAAGACTATATGTATACAAAGACACCATTATGGCTATCACCTTTAGAGGCAAACCAAAGAAGACTACTAGGGTGGACACAATGGCCGAAATATAAAGATATACTAATTTAAAAAGAAGGAATATATATAGTAAAAACGCAGGAAGAAATATCAGGAATGTTTAGTAATGTATTATGGCTTCATTATTTCCAGATAAGAGAACGCTTTAATATTGATAAGACAAAAGGGTTTAGTGGGGCAGATGGACTCTGGGATAGTATTATGAGAAATGAAAAAAAACAATATCAAAAACTTACTCCTTGTTCCTAAACTGGGCAACAGAGGCAGAAGTAATTAAAGAAACTATGGTTAAATGGGCACAGAATATTGGAAGACCCATCCAACTAAAGGAATGGGAAAATTTTTGGTGTAAACACCTAAAAATTACATACGCAACGGACTTAAAAGAAAACTGGCTGAAGATGATCCACCGGTGGTATATTACCCCTAAAAAATTGAATATAATGTATAAAAATGTAGAAAATAAGTGTTGGAAGTGCGGGAAGCATGAGGGTTCCTTTTTCCACATGTGGTGGACATGTACAAAAACAAAGGAATTTTGGCATTCAATACACAATGAATGTAAAAAAACTTAAACATTGATTACCCCATGAAACCTGAATTTTATTTGCTTGGATTATTAGATAGCGAGATATTCAAGAGTGACAATATAGAGAAACTTTTTGTATTCCTGACAACGGCAACTAGGATACTGTTCGCGAAATTATGGAAAACAAATCTCTTACCGACAAAAGAACAATGGCTGGAGAAAACTTTGGAGATAAAAGATATGGACGAACTTACGTTCTGGTTACGTCAGAACAATGGCAAAGGGAATATTAAGACAGATTGGACAATGATTAATGATTATGTGAAAAAAGAAAAGTATGATGAATAATGTTGTAATGTAAACAATAGTGAATAATAAGAGCATGAGGGATGCTTCATTTTAGAGAATTTATTAATGGAATGAGAAAAATAGTATGGAATTAGAACGGAAGTCACCATGTTTCCCCTTCCCCTTTTACCAATACTTGTGTATGTTATCTTATGTTATGTATCGTTTATAAAATGGAAAACTTTTAATAAAAATTAATTCGGAAAAAAAGAAAGCCCATCTGCAGAACTCTTATCATCTGTAGTATAGTATACTCCAACCAGTCATTGTCCCATTGCAAGCTCTCCTCTTGATCCTCAAATGCATCAGGCCATTCATCATCCCCATTCTGATCAGCTGGGGCCCCTGGTGCATGGCCCTGACCACCAGGCTGGAACACTACAATATGTGCGCATCGAATTGCTGCCAGTTGTGAACCGACCTAAGTCCCCCTTTGGGAGTAGAGAAGGGCGGGGTATAAATATTTGAAATAAATAAATGAATAAATAAATAACTAAATAAAATAAGGCCTGTAAAAATCATTTTGTTCTACTGATGTCTCACAGTGAAGTCAACAACCTGGAAATACATTGAAAGTAATAAAAGTTGGACCTTATTAAGTACATTAAATGAAACCTTTGAACTCAAGCATGACGTAATTTACATAAAATACCAGATAGCAGGGACATCTTGGACACCTGAATGAAGGGGAGAAATTGATGTATTACTCTAGGCGTATATGAGGACATTGCCACTCTCTAGCAGTCTTGCCACTTGGAACCAAAGAAGTTGATTGAATATGTCATTGTAAATGCCTTCAAATTACCTGTGACTCCATGACTTCCGTTTACTTAAGAGACAGTTTTACTTGTTCCTTCATCTGAAATATAGCCCAAAGCACCTGGTATTTCATCCTTCATCCAAGTACACTTTTTAGATCAAACACTAACATTTAGGAAACAGTGCATGAACACCAAGCACAAACAGCTCCATGCAATAACATCCTGTGGAAACTTACTGGCTGTGATTGGGGAGCTAACCCAAAATTAATAAGTACATCAGCCCTGGCCTTGTCTTACTCTACTGCTGAGTATGCCAGCTGGTGAACATAGCACTGAACAAAACATGCAGAATAATCACAGGATGTTGATAGACTCTACAAGCTAGCTGGCATTGCCCCCACCCCCAATGTGCATGGCTATCGGCCTCCTCCCAGTAGACTCAAATCAAGGAAAAGCTTCATGAGAACCACCATCCCTCTTAATGTTCCCCCAGCAACAACAAGAGTATCCCTCTGGGCAGCTAAACCAGGAAATCCCAATTGGATGGCCTCTCACGAGGGTCTGCTTCCAGGGGCAAACCAAGAATGGGCAACATGGAAGTCCATGAAAAGACTCAGAAGTAGAATGGGCAGATCAAAAGACAACCTGGCAAAATGGAACTACCTAAACGAATCCTCCACCTTGTGCTACTGTGGAGCAGAACAAACAACTCTGAACCTGTACTTACTTACATACTTAGGTGATCCCTCGTTGTCCGAGTAGGATTGTCCTCCAAGGTGTACTGGCGGTGGGTCCGTAGATGACTGTGGGGCCCTATTCTTGATCTGAATCTTCTTCTGCAGTGAGGGCATTGGTTTCCAGATAGAAAGCGGTCCCGGTCGGGGTTGACTTGACACACCTTCCTCTTGGCACGTTTCTCTTTTTTGCCCTCAATTCGTGCCTCTTCAAATTCTACAGCACTGCTAGTCACAGCTGACCTCCAGCTGGAGCGCTCAAGGGTGAGGACTTCCCAGTTCTCAGTGTCTAAGATAGAGTTTGTAAGGGTGGCTTTGAGCCCATCTTTAAATCTTTTTTCCTTCCCACCAACATTCCATTTTCCATTCATGAGTTTGGAGTAGAGCCTGTATGCTTGTCCTCAATGCCCTGCCTCTTGTACAAAGGAAGAATTGTCTAAAGTTACAGACAATGCAGTAGCCGTTGTCTAGTTTTGGTCAAAAATTATTTAGCAGCTTGCGCTCCTATTTTTATCAGTTTTATACTTATGTATGCAATGCTTTTGGTACGAAATTATTAAATCCAAGTACTAACTCGAGCTGGCCGTACTTAGCTTCCTAGAACAAATAAGATCTGGTGGTTTTGAAGTATTTAGACCATAGCAGAAATTATGGGGGCAGGAGGTACAGAAATGGTTCTGGAAATTACTGTTACGACCAGGGCCGGATCTTACGTTATGTGAACTACGCACCCACGGGGGGCACCACATATTCAGGGGCGCATCAGCCACCAAACGCCCAGTCTCTGGGCCTCGTGGAAGGTGGCTCGCCTGTGCCGCACCACATGCGGCATGAGCAGGCCAGAGCCGCCCGCAGCGGCTCCACGAGGCGAAACTGAGGAGGAGGGTTTGAGGGATGGAGGCTCTGCCTCCGGCCATCAAACCCTCCTCCTCAATTTCCGGCCTCATGGAAGATGTGCATGCGTGGAACTAGCTGGCTCTGCACATGCATACCTGGCACACATGCACACCCTCCACAAGGCCGGAGAGCAAGGGGGCGCCAAAATAATGTTTGCTTACCATTTTAATAAACCTTAGTCCAGCCCTGGTTATGACCCAGGGCATCATCTTGCTACTATTCAGTTATTTATGGCTTATTTATTTTATTCATGTTTTGTTTAAAGGAGCTTTTCAAGTGTCCAAAAGCAGCAGGTCCTATCTGATCTTGGAAGCTAAGGAAGGTCAGTTCTGGTTAGTATTTGGATGAGGGACTTTCACTGAATATCAGGTGCTGTAGACTATATTTCAGAGGAAGTCACTGGCAAAATTATCTTTGAGTATTCCTTGAGTATGGGGTTGACATAAATTGAAAGGCAACTTGAAGACATGAGCACAGTTTTAAAAGTGAAGCCCCTGGGTGATCTTCAGAAGAGAAACATTCCATCTTCAATGATAAAAGGAAGTGGCACACAGGATGTTCAATTCTAAAATAATGTTTTACAACATTGTTTTGGAAACCCTATGAACTGCGAAATGCCTGAATTCTGACATTCCAATCTGTCGGCACTAGAAGATGGCTTAGATTCAACACCCTTCACGTTACCTCTTCTTCTACAAGCTGTTATTGTTATCTAATGAAAGGGGCATTCTCTGTGGTCACTGTGTGGCATTATGTTGCTCAAGGGCTCATTAAAGTCTAAATCCAAGTTTCAGATTATAGTGGGTTTACTATCATTTTGTCAGTCTTCTTTTGTTGTTGTTGTGTGACCTTGACCCAGTCACAGGGTTTTCTTTGTTCAAGAGAGGTGACCCAATGAGTGACAAAATCTGTCAAGTGAGAATTCAAATTCTGAGTCCCAGAGTCATAGCCCAATGTTGAAACGACTACACCACTCTGACTCACATTTATCTGATACTTAGCTTGCCTGCTTTTAAATGTTACTATATATAGTTTATTAATAAAACAATATTTACAGGGAGTCCTGTAAATAAATAATTATTATTATTATTTTACTGATACACAACACAGTATGATACAGCAAACAAGATATATATGCTGGATTTCATATCACAAAATCACAAGTCCAACACTTCCCAAGCGTTTAGGACTGTGTGTTGTATTTTCGAATGATGCACACAGATCCGAGTAAGGTAGCCTTTTGCAGTTGACAGATTGTGATTTTGTCAATGTTTGTTGTTTTCAAATGGCAGCTGAGATCTTTTAGCATGACACCCAGTGTGCCGTTTACCACTGGGACCACCTGTACTGGTTTATGTCAGTTCGATTTTGTGGTCCTGATAACGGCTGAGTTTTTCCTGTTGTTTATCATCAATTCGATAGTCACCTGGTATGGCGACATCAATAATCCAAACTTTTTTCTTTTCCACAATTGTAATGTCTGGTGTATTGTGTTCCAAAACTTTGTCAGTTTGGATTCGAAAGTCCCACAGTACTTTTGCATGTTCATTTTCCACCAGGTTTATGATCCCACCAATTATTTACTACTGGCAGGTGGTACTTGTGGCATAAGTTCCAATCAATCATTTGGGCCACATAGTTGTGCCTGTTATTATTATCATTATTATTATCATCATTATTATTTAAAATGTTATCATCCCCTCCAGTGAATTAGTGGTTAACAATTTTAATTTAAAAGGTAACAAATATATCCAAATTTTAAAACATAATGGTCATATACTACATGGCAGAGTAGATGTATATACAAATTACATTTTGCATCCAAATATTATTTGACAATATGATTATGGCTCAGAATATAATGGAATGCAAAAGACCAACATAGGGTTGTAAGGTCATCAATGAAGTTTTATTTTGATAGAAATATGCATTAAATCTAATCTAATTGCTAATAATGTTCATTTTTAGAGCATTTAATCTGATACGTTATGACTGACAAAAGTTTGCTGATCAACATGGTATTTTTCCTATATTCTTGTCTTAGCTTACGATGGCTTCTGTTTTCCCATCCAACAAAACAATCAGAGTGTGTCCTTTCCTCAATGGAGAGGTGGAAAGCTTGGAAACCAAAAATAACAACACATGGATACGTCCCAATTTGGCCAGCAGATGTACATGGAAACCCGGAAAATCTATCTCGGAGTCCCCTCATAGCTGTGTGCCTCTGTAAGTAACTACTTTTACTGGCAGTGTATGATTTTTCTCTTTCTTCTACCCAGCTTTTTCAGTAAGTGGTTTTTGTAAGATGACTACATGGGGTGAGAAAAGCAGTATATAAATACTGTAAATAAATAAAAAATAAAATTATAATCAGGGAGCTCACCAGGGGTCCTGTGGATGTATTCTGCTATAGTTCCCCTCATATGCAATGTACTGTGGGTTTCAAGTTGCTGAAGTAAATGTTTGTGCCTTTTCAATTATTCCTGTGTGTAACCTCTCGATCATTCAATGCCGTTTTATACACAGACAAGACAGACAATTGTACACAGAAGGAGGTATATATAGGCTTTTCCCCATTCTCGGCATCTCAGAGGCTTGTGCTCGGTTCCGTCCATGGGCGTGTGGATGTGCTGTTGCGCCATCTTCCTTCTGAAGAGCTCTTTTGTTCGTAAACTTCCTTCTTTTTTTAGTTGGATCACCACCATTTTCCTTTACGGGTGCATTTAAACAATACCTATTCATCTACCCTCATTTTTTTGCTTTGGAATTGCTAGTGGAAGCTGGGCTAAAGGCCAGGAGCTCATCCTGACCAGGGCTTCGAACTGTCAACCTTGGATTGACAAGATTTCCTGCAGCTGGTGGTTTAACCTACTGTGTTGCAGCATCTTGTCCAAATGACAGCTTCTTATGCTTCTCTTGTTCTGTATTTTTGTTATACCTTATCCACAATGCTTGAAACTAGAAGTATTCTGTATTTTAAGGTTTTTTTCAATTTTAGAAAACGTGCATATGTATAATGATATAATGAGATATCAGGAGATGGGATCCACGTCTAACCGCTAAATGTATTTGTTCCATTTTACATCTTATACACATAGCCTAAAGGAAATTCTATTTCTAGAATACGGAATACTCAACCTATACAACAATCAGCCAACATATGGCAAAATGCCGGCAGCTTTTTCCACTGGGAGATTTTTATGGGCTGTTCTAGATTGTTTGACAAAAATGTAACTTCTCATGATATAGCGCACACCTGCGGCACACCTCCACGGCACACCTCCGGCACACCTCTCGCCAGGGCTCCAGGCAAGGGAGGGGAAAGGAGCCAGCCAGGGGGGAGGAGCGGCGACGCGTCACTGTGACGCTGCGATCCACACCACGCCCCTGGCTCCTTTCCCCCTCCCTTGCTTGAGGAAAGAAGGGAGAGGGAAAGGAGCCAGGGCGTGGTGAGGATCGCAGCGTCACAGTGACGCATCGCCACTCGTCCCGCCCCTGGCTCTCTTCCCCACCCTTGGAAGGGAGGAGGAAGAGAGCCAGGGGCGGGACGAAGCGATGAAGCGTCACAGTGACGCGTCGTCCTTCTCCCGCCCCTGGCTCTCTTCCTCCTCCCTTCCAAGGGTGGGAGAAGAGAGCCAGGGGCGGGATCTAGCGATGACGCGTCACAGTGACGCGTCGTCCCTTCTCCCGCCCCTGGCTCTCTTCCTCCTCCCTTCCAAGGGTGGGAGAAGAGAGCCAGGGGCGGGACGGCGATGACGCGTCACAGTGACGCGTGTCCCCTTCTCTCCCCGCCCCTGGCTCTCTTCCTCCTCCCTTCTTCCAAGGGTGGGAGAAGAGAGCCAGGGGCGGGACGACAGCGATGACGCGTCACAGTGACGCGTCGTCGTCCCTTCCCCGCCCCTGGCTCTCTTCCTCTCCTCCCTTCCAAGGGTGGGAGAAGAGAGCCAGGGGCGGACGGCGATGACGCGTCACTGTGACGCTGCGATCCTCACCACGCCCCTGGCTCCTTTCCCTCTCCCTTCTTTCTCAAGCAAGGGAGGGGAAAAGGAGCCAGGGGCGTGGTGAGGATCGCAGCGCCACAGTGACGCTGCGTCGCCGCTTCCTCCCGCCCCTGGCTCCTTTCCCCTCCCTTGCCTGGAGCCCTGGCGAAGAGGTGTACCGCGGAGGTGTGTCGCAGGTGTGCCGCGGCACACCTCCGGTTGCGGCGGCGTGGCGGCGGCGGCGGCGGTGGCGGCGGCGTGGCGACGGGGTACGTCTTGGGTTATATAAGACGTACCCCGAAAGTACGACGTAGGGGGACTTTTGGGGGAAAGAAAGTAAGACGCTGTCTTACTTTCGGGAAACACGGTAGCTTGTCATGTTTGGAGACATTATCCACCTTCGTTCCACTCCTGTTCTTTGTAGCAATTTTTTCGGCTCAGGCCCCCACACTGTCCTCCTTCCGGAAGGAACTGAAGACTTACCGTGTTTCCCCGAAAGTAAGACAGCGTCTTACTTTCTTTTGACCCCCACAATCCCCACTACGGCTTACTTTCGGGGTACGGCTTACATTAGCCGACGGTACCCCGAAAGTAAGGTGAAAGTAAGACTTACCGCGGGCGGCATGGCATGGCTTCTTGGCTGGGCGACGAGAGGCTCCCAGAGGGGCTCAAAAGGGGCCGGAATCCTCCTCCTCTTCTTTCCAGCGGCGCCTTCCATCCTCCTCCTCTTCCTCCCAGCAGCGCCTTCTCCCTCTCGCCGGATCCGCCCCCCCCTCCGCCTGTCTTCCCTTCTCCGAAGAGGCGGCTGCAAGGAGATCCCCTGCAGCCGCCTCTTCTTCGGAGAAGGGGAAGACAGGCGCAAAGGGGAGCCCTCTTGCGCCTGTCTGTCTTCCCTTCTCCGAAGAGGCGGCTGCAGGGAAACCGCGAGATCTCCTTGCAGCCGCCTCTTCGGAGAAGGGAAGACAGGCGCAAGAGGGCTCCCCTTTGCGGGGCGAGCCGGGCGGCGGCGAAAAGCGCCTGAGCCGCCGTGAGGGCGGGACTTCCGCGGGCGCTTCTCCTCTCTCCGGGGCGGCTCCGCCCTCTTCCCTTCAGTGAAGGGAGGGGGCGGATCCGGCGAGAGGGAGAAGGCGCCAGCGGAAGTCCCACCCCCAGGGCGACTCAGGCGCTTTTCGCCGCCGCCCGGCTCCCGTTTGGAGCGCGGACGAGCGGGGCGGTGGCGGGTAAAGACGCCTGAGCCGCCGTGCGGGCGGGACTTCCGGCGGCGCTTTCTTCCCTCTCGCCGGCGGCAGCTCCGCCCCTCCTCCCTTCACTGAAGGGAGGGGGCGGATCCGGCGAGAGGGAGAAGGCGCTGCTGGGAGGAAGAGGAGGAGGATGGAAGGCGCCGCTGAAAGAAGAGGAGGAGGATTCCGGCCCTTTGAGCCCCCTCTGGGAGCCTCTCGTCGCCCAGCCAAGAAGCCACGCCATGCCGCCCGAGGTACGTCTTACTTTCGGGGTACGGCTTATATAAGCCGACCCCTCTGACACCCCCGATACGTCTTACAATCGGGGGTGTCATACTTTCGGGGAAACACGGGTAGATGTTTCGACAAGCCTTTGAGAAAGTCTAGTCCCAATGATCCACAAATAATGCTACAGCACGACACTTTTGCCCCATGCCCTAGTTCATTAGCTAAAATTTGCACTATCCTATTCCCTGCTCCTGTTTGCAGTTGGCTATGTTTTACAACAGTTCTCATCATAGGTTATTGGGCACTGTTTTGAGCTTACACATTGCTTTATATGTTATTGGTTTTATCTTGTATTGTATTGTGTGTTTATTATGCATTGTTTTAGGCACATTGTGCCATATGCAAGCCGCCCCGAGTCCCTTCGGGGAGATAAATTATTTATTTATTATATTTATATAGTAAATATAAATATAATGGTGGCACCGTGGGTTAAACCACTGAGCTGCTCAGCTTCTTGACCGAAAGGTCGCAGGTTCGAATCCGGGGAGTGGCGTGAGTTCCCACTGTCAGCGCCAGTTTCTGCCAACCTAGCAGTTCAAAAACTTGCAAATATGAGTAGATCAATAGGTACTACTCCGGCGGGAAGGTAACGGCACTCCATACAGTTATGCCGGCCATGTGACCTTGGAGGTGACTATGGACAACACTGGCTCTTCAGCTTAAAAATGGAGATGAGCACCACCCCCAGAGTTGGACACAAGTGGACTTAATGTCAGAGGAAAACCTTTACCTATATTTATATCTTGCCTTTCTCTAACCCGATGGGGACTCAAGGCGGCTTGCAGATAGGCAATAATTCAATGCCTAATAACAAAATATGATTAAAAACATTTGAATTAAATTAAAACAAAAGTTAAATTATATTTAAACATTTTAAAACATTGCAATCACTATAAAACCAATAATAATAATAATAATTCTGCATTATATTATTATTATTATTATTATTATTCAAAGGGTTTTTTAAACCAGTTGGCTGAGTTTACACTGTGGTTTCAAGAGTCAATTTTATCCCCTCTAATTTTTAATTTATTATTGAGTTATAGTACTGTAGTATAACACAGATCTGCTATGATGACTATTTCTTTCTTTTTAAAGAAGCAATTTATTTATTTGTTTGGTCTGATACATCTTAGAATGGAAAAAAAACCTATGCAAAGGTGGTACTAAAATTGTGTGGCTAGTGACAGAAATTTCCAGAAAGTAGTCCAGGACAACAGAAATGTGGTTTGTGTGTGTGTGTGTGTGTGTGTGTGTCTGTCTGTCTGTCTCTGGGTTAAAAAAAAACCAAGATCTACAGCAGAAAATACTGCAACCTACCAACACATTTGTTTTACCTGAAGAAAACCCATGATAATTCTATATAGTTTACTTTTAATTCTAAGACATTGGAGTCAGAACAAACATGGCATTCTTTTATTTCTCTTTCTCTCTGTTTCTTTTGTTATTGTGGAAGTATGAAATCTTCTTGCTTCCACCAAGAGATGGAAACTAATATTAAACTTCATAACATGCATGTCCCAGCTGCCATTTTGGGGTGTTTGGTTCCACCAAAATAATTAAATTATCATTATTTTCTAAATATATAGGAGCTCTTCTACAAAACAGGGGGGGAAATCTACTTGGACTTATGCAAGATGGCATAAATCGATAACCTAATGCTTCCCATAAAACTGAGTTAATGATAAGCAGAAAGATTTAGAAGTCATTTCTGAAACCCTGATGACTTTGTCCTTATAATGTTAGTTCTGTTTTTTAGAAGGGCCCCATGGGTTCAGTACAATATGTCCTAGATCAGTGTTTCTCAACCTGGGGGTCGGGACCCCTGGGGGGGGTCGCGAGGGGGTGTCAGAGGGGTTGCCAAAGATCACCAGAAAACACAGTATTTTCTGTTGGTCATGGAGGTTCTGCGTGAGAAATTTGGCCCAATTTTATCATTGGTGGGGTTCAGGATGCTCTTTAATTGTAGATGAACTATAAACCCCAGCAACTACAACTCCCAAATATCAAGTCTCTTTTCCCAAACTCCACCAGTGTTCATATTTGGGCATATTGAATATTCTTGCCAAGTTTGGTCTAAATCCATCATTGTTTGAGTCCACAGTGCTCTCAGAATGTAGGAGAACTACAACTCCAAAACTCAAGGTCAATGCCCACCAAACCCTTCCAGTATTTTCTGTTGGTCATGGGAGTTCTGTGTGTCAAGTTTGGTTCAATTCTATCATTGGTGAAGTTCAGAATGCTCTTTGATTGTTGTAGGTGAACTATAAATCCCAGCAACTACAACTCCCAAAGTACAAAATCAATGCCCCCCCCCTCCCAGTATTCAAATTCGGGCATATCGAGTATTCGTGTCAAATTTGGTCCAGTAAGTGAAAATACAACTGGCATATCAGATATTTACATTATGATTCATAACAGCGGCAAAATTACAGTTGTGAAGTAGCAATAAAACTAATTTTATGGTTGGGGGTCACCACAACATGAGGAACTGTATTAAGGGGTCACCGCACAAGGAAGGTTGAGAACCACTGTCCTAGATGATAATCCATCATAAACACCCATTCCTATTTACCTAATTCCAGGGGAAAACTGTCTTGAGGAAGTGTTTTCTAATTGGTGACTATCACTTTCTCTGAACATTCAACTTACAATATTTTGCAGCTGAGGAATATAAAGTTTTATTTGCCCGGGGGAGGCAGTGTGTTGAATGGAAATTACCATGATCTGTTGAAAATTATTCAAGAGTGGCCATGTTGGCAATACATCAAAATAAAATGTAATGTGGGGACCTAGACAAGGGGCAGTAAAACTGTAACTCCATTAGTAACAGCACAGTAACTGCTAACTGTCCTTTGTCTCAGTCCCCATATGGCCAAGAAGGAAGTGGCATCTGCCGTCGTTGAGATCCTGCTAGACACTTGGAGGACCACAGGTTGTGAAGGCCTAGACTA